>JAEIGF010000591.1:28168605-28171105 GCA_018903485.1 Drosophila littoralis
GGCGACGTTTAGAAGTTAATTAAGCAAATTGGAAGAACAAAAGCCGCCAAATAGTGGTCGGTGAAAGGGTGGTTGTTGGATAGGGGGGGGCAGCTGGGCCGTAGGTGCGGCACGCCCAATGGGGGGTGTCAGCGGTCTGATGGGCCAATATCTATTTTCATACATTTCCAATCACCGTTTGCCAATTGCCAATGGAGGCGCAAGATTAATGAACGCGCCGAGCCTGGGACCAAAAAAGTTGATTCGCAAGCGAAGAATCTCGGCATGAGAAATGGAACTTCGACTCGAAGAGATACACAGTCAAAAAGATACATACATACATACGTATAGTCCAATGGGACATGGCATGATGAGGCTATGCATAATTGAGCCGCATGCTGGGAGAAAGAGGGAGAGCGAGAGAGAGAGAGAGAGAGAGAGAGAGAGAGAGCTGGAAGGCACGAAAGATCGAGATCGTCTTCTAGCTGGAAGACACTCTAGCTGACAATAAACTGGGTCGCATTCTCTGGACAAAAGGAAGCTTACGAAGCATAGAGCAAAACACAAAGCGCAAGAAATCAAACAATAAAGCGGAGCTTGCTTAGAAAGGTTGAAATAGAAGCAAAGAAAAAACTATGATAATCAAGTTTCTACACATTCACACACACACACACACATGCATACGCATCGCTGTGTGTGTCTTCTCTATGGGCAGGCGAAATAAAGAACGCCATACAAATTAAAATATTACATGGTTGACCCTGAAACTTGGATAACGCCGCGAATACATTAAGCGAGCTGGCACAGTGGGGCAAACATCATTTCGAGTGCGTCAAAAAATAAGAAACAAAATTATATGAATGTAGAATAGATTATTCCGGACGGATTATCTTCTTGTGCATGTAGTTAAGCATTTGATTCAATTGTAATGCAAAGTAAATAGCTGCTGAGATACATGTAGTACATAATATAATTATGTAGATATTAAATTATTTATACAAATATCTTGAAATTGCGTTAATAGAAATCTTTTGGATCTGTTTCCATTAACTTATTTGGTTAGATAATATTTTATTTTCATCTTTAAGAACAAATTTCTAATATTTTTTTCTTTACCTCACTTGCATTGAAAATAAAAATAAAATAAAACAGGCTTATTTCTAGACCTGCCAAAAAAACACATTTGTTTTAGCTTTTCGATTCTAGCATGTTAATAATTTTCGATCAGAAATTAGATCGAAATTATTTTTGTTATATTTGCCGTGTTTTGCCGTGTCTTTACATCAGTTGAATTGTTTTACTTCTCTCTCTCTCTCACTCTCACTTTTCAATCATTTTGTTGGCATGCGGCCCACTGTGCGGACAATTCACACGTTTCACGCAACGTTCGACAGTCGCGCCGATCAATTGCCGCCGACCACTGTGCCCGCTGCTCTTGTTGCCGTGCTGGATGGGCAGTGATACCGCCCGGTTGCAGCCCTTCATAAGCCGTGCCAAAACCGAAAATAAAAACTATTGATGATGTTTTTTGTTGCTGGCTGCTGCCCGAGACAAGTGTATGGAAATAGCCAGAATCGTAGCCAGGTCCAGAGTGGCCAAAGGTGATCGGGTTTGTCGCGTGTGCCGATGGCGCGTTAAATATTGCTAGATCGCTCGATTGGCGATCGCGGCGCATGCGCGGCTTAGAGGCTGCTGGGGCTGTTAATTTTTGTTAATTCACTAAAAGGGAGAGGCAGAGCTGGAACGGGCGGACAATAACCTGAAGCTGTTGGCTGAACTTGATGATCCCACAACTAAGCATGTGGTCTGGCACATTCCAAAGATTTGACAAATTCGCAGCTCGCTGCTGGCTAATTCATTAGATTCGTCATGCGTTTAGTTTCGGGGCTAATGCGTGCAAATTCTTTTTAATTAAAATCTCAAACACATATATACAGTGCTAAACATATGTACAAACATTTAACTATTTATATAAAACTGAGAGCTTTACCCTTTGTTATCTAAATTCCACCCGCAACTGTGGAAAATTTGTGGAAAAAATCCATCTCGTTTTCAAAGATGTTTAAGACACATGTCACCCTTTTCGCAAATTTCACCTGCTTTGGTGGAAATGGGAGTAAAAGCTTGTATGGGCAAATTTTCATATTTCGTAAGCTGATCGGGAGATCATACATAAATACATCTATCTCCAAATGATCTTAAACTTATATTTAAATGTATCTTTATAATAAATGAAATTTACAACTAGATTCGCCTGTTATAATTTTTTCAACGGGTGAGAAATAGGTGGAAATAAAACTTGGTCCGAACAAGACCGCGTAATACCCGCTAGTATCATATGTATGTACTTGTAAGTACATACATACATATATGTACTTGTAAGTACATACATACATATATGTATGTCGGTGTGTATGTACCGTCAAAATAAAATACGATAAAACTGTGCAAAACGCTTTGACACCCGGCTACGTCTTTTGTTTCTGCCTCTGCCTGTGCCTTTGCTTCTGCTTTTGCTTTT